>CM060947.1:77161032-77171032 GCA_030765055.1 Mantis religiosa
CACACACACACACACACACACACACACACACACACACACACACACACACACACACACACACACACACACACACACACACACACACACACACACACACACACACACACACACACACACACACACACACACACACACACACACACACACACACACACACACACACACACACACACACACACACACACACACACACACACACACACACACACACACACACACACACACACACACACACACACACACACACACACACACACACACACACACACACACACACACACACACACACACACACACACACACACACACACACACACACACACACACACACACACACACACACACACACACACACACACACACACACACACACACACACACACACACACACACACACACACACACACACACACACACACACACACACACACACACACACACACACACACACACACACACACACACACACACACACACACACACACACACACACACACACACACACACACACACACACACACACACACACACACACACACACACACACACACACACACACACACACACACACACACACACACACACACACACACACACACACACACACACACACACACACACACACACACACACACACACACACACACACACACACACACACACACACACACACACACACACACACACACACACACACACACACACACACACACACACACACACACACACACACACACACACACACACACACACACACACACACACACACACACACACACACACACACACACACACACACACACACACACACACACACACACACACACACACACACACACACACACACACACACACACACACACACACACACACACACACACACACACACACACACACACACACACACACACACACACACACACACACACACACACACACACACACACACACACACACACACACACACACACACACACACACACACACACACACACACACACACACACACACACACACACACACACACACACACACACACACACACACACACACACACACACACACACACACACACACACACACACACACACACACACACACACACACACACACACACACACACACACACACACACACACACACACACACACACACACACACACACACACACACACACACACACACACACACACACACACACACACACACACACACACACACACACACACACACACACACACACACACACACACACACACACACACACACACACACACACACACACGCCAATGCACACGCACACGCACATGCACACACATGATTTCGAATCTCGGTCAGGGTGAGTTGCCTGGATAAGGTTTTTTCCGGGGTTTTCCCTTATCCTGAAAGACAAATGTCGGGTAGCTCTAAGCCCCATGGACCCTGGATACATTTGAGCATCATTTCACCCATTTCATTCACCGTCCGATATGACTTAACGTTGGAGGACGTAAAATTAAAAAAAAAAATCACACACACACAGACACATATATATATATATAAAGTGTCGAGGCCTAACACTTAGTCTTCTGCAATATAGGGTTACCATTAAAGGCATATAGTGTTGAGCACCTCATATATCGCAACGCAATTTGGACAAATGGGTTTAGAAAAATAACAAGTTAAAGTGATATTTGCACAGCATTGATGTATTATTCTTTGGTACATCTGTTCTCAACATGTACTTGCCACCATTTATAAGCAATATTGGTACACAATTTCTGTAATGCTAACCATTTTAAGGGTGATATAACGTTACTAGCGTGACCCACAGAAGTGTTACATGTGACATGAAACTACACTGTTAAGCATCCTCTCTTTGTTCTAAGTTGGAATGAAAATGTCAATCTTTGGCATTGAAAAAAGATGCTTAACTTAATATATGAGCCATCTGTTACATCAGTGATGCGAAGCCACATAATTTTGAAAAGTAGATAAAACTGCACATTATTTTGCTATATAATGCACTTCTTGTTTCTTTGTAGTGAACACATAAAGGAATTATGGACTGTCAAAAGAAATGGTTAGATGTGTGAGCAATTAACTTGCATTACTAAATTATTTTCTTTTAACTACTCAAACACACGGTTCCATCACTTTCACTTCTTAACTAAAACTACAAACAACAAAGTGTAATCAAAAACACTTTTTAAACCAATTCTCGAACTGTAAAAACACTTAAGCTCCACTTACTTTTTAAATTAGGACATGTTTCAAGGTCACTGCATCCCCATCCTCAGCTGATGTTCTACTGGTTCTTCAGGTGACCGCCTCCCTCTCCTGGCGCTGTTCAATGAGTTGAATGATGTCATCTACTGTTGGAATTTCGAAGTTCATTGCTCTCTTTTTGTTCTTCAAAATGTGTATATTTTCCCAAACTGTTAATTCCCAATACTTTTTTGCCGGTACCAAAAGTTTTATGTCTTTGGAAATGTTGTGATTTTTTGAGCAGAAGTGATGGGCTATGGCCGATTTATCTGTCTGTATTTAATACATCGCATGTGTTCTTTCATCCTTGTTTCTAGGTTTCTCTTTGTTTTTCCATTATAAATTTCGTGGCAATCCTCACATCTTACGCTATAAATTCCGGATAGTTTGTTAGTTGGACTTGTGTTTTTTAGCGGGTGATTCAGCATGTTCCTCATGTTATATTTGTTGTGTGGTACTAGTTGTATCTGAAATTGACGGAAAATGTTTTTGAATTTATTAAATACCTTAGGGTGATACGTAAATTTGCAATATACTTTCTTTGGGTCGTCAGCTTTTAAAGTGCTAACGTCCTTGATGGTTTTCCGTCTTTTATGCTTGTTTATCATTTTTTTTTAATAAATTTTGGATCAAAGCCATTCCTAATTGCAACATAATTAATGTGATCTACTTCTTTGGTATATTCTTCTATAGTCAATGGGATGTTCACTAGCCTATGGATTAAACTGTGAAATACTGCATATTGGTGTTCTTTTGGGTTGGAGTTGTTGTTTTTAATGTAGTTATCCACATGTGTTGATTTTCTATATATGCCAAACTCTAATTTGTCTCCTTTTTTATAATTTTTAAATCCAAAAACGGTAACCATCCATCTTGTTCTGTTTCAATGGTGAACTTTATGGATTGGTCTTGCAGGTTCAATAATTTTAGCGCAACCTGTGCTAACTTCTTTGGTATTATGGCAAATATGTCATCCACATAACGAAACCACGCTTTAAAAATATGTGGAAATGCTGCTGTCACCCGTGTTTCCAAATAACTCATATACAAATCCGCTAATAACGGTGAGATGGGGTTGCCCATGGCTAAACCTGATGTTTGCTTGTAATATTTTTGGTTGAACATGAAGCTGTTTTGGTTGATGCATAAATTAAAGAGTTTGTTGTATTCTTCAATTTGGGTTTCAGTAAAACCTTGATCTGAGAGCCATAGTTTAATCAAATTTGGTAGCTTTTCTGTAGGTACGCTCATAAATAATGAGCTAACATCAAAGGATGTTACCTACAGAAAAGCTACCAAATTTGATTAAGCTATGGCTCTCAGATCAAGGTTTTACTGAAACCCAAATTGAAGAATACAACAAACTCTTTAATTTATGCATCAACCAAAACAGCTTCATGTTCAACCAAAAATATTACAAACAAACTTCAGGTTTAGCCATGGGCAACCCCATCTCACCGTTATTAGCAGATTTGTATATGAGTTATTTGGAAACACGGGTCACAGCAGCATTTCCACATATTTTTAAAGCATGGTTTCGTTATGTGGATGACATATTTGCCATAATACCAAAGAAGTTAGCACAGGATGCGCTAAAATTATTGAACCTGCAAGACCAATCCATAAAGTTCACCATTGAAATAGAACAAGATGGATGGTTACCATTTTTGGATTTAAAAATTATAAAAAAAGGAGACAAATTGGAGTTTGGCATATATAGAAAATCAACACATGTGGATAACTACATTAAAAACAACAACTCCAACCCAAAAGAACACCAATATGCAGTATTTCACAGTTTAATCCATAGGCTAGTGAACATCCCATTGACTATAGAAGAATATACCAAAGAAGTAGATCACATTAATTATGCTGCAATTGTGAATGGCTTTGATCCAAAATTTATTAAAAAAAAAAAAGATAAACAAGCATAAAAGACGGAAAACCATCAAGGACGTTAGCACTTTAAAAGCTGACGACCCAAAGAAAGTATATTGCAAATATACGTATCACCCTAAGGCATTTAATAAATTCAAAAACATTTTCCGTCAATTTCAGATACAACTAGTACCACACAACAAATATAACATGAGAAACATGCTGAATCACCCGCTAAAAAACACAAGTTGAAGCAGAAACCTCAGGTTCCAAGAGGGAAAAGATCAATAGAAACTAATACAACAGTAGAAAGAATAAATAAGCATAATGGGAATAAAAATGGAATAAATGATATAAGAAACATAGTTAAAAAGAATATTCGAAATAGCAATACAGTACAAATGAAGGAAAAATTGGACAGGAGTTGCCTTTGGGCACATAGACGGGGCAGGAAGCACAGAACAATAGAACCGACATCAAGACGCCAGTAAAATATGCGAGGTATAAGGAAAACTCAGCCAAGCATGATAGAATACCGTTATGACGCTGAGAGGTCATACAACCCAGAGGGGCGGAGAATAGTACTGATGCACAGGAACGACATACAGAGGTGACCAATAAGAGAAAATTAAAGAAATAAACCCTGCCAATAAAATGTAGAGCAAACCACGTGATAGGCGTAAAATAGGAAAGGAATAGAAAATGGGCGGTGATAGGAAAGAAAAGCTAGGATAGAAGCTGAAAATACGACAGGCAAAAGAGCGTCACTCTGCTAGTAAGGACGACGGGGAGAAGACGTGTTATTGGAAGGTTACTCCGGTACTGAGTATTGTGATAAAAGTAGGATCAGATGTCGCAGTCCGACTTAGAGTTATGGTCTTGAAGATAGTGCAAATATAGGGAATAACAAGGGAGTTCGCGAAGCAACGTAAAAACATCGTAAAGGGGAAAGGAAAATTAGGAAGACAACGCAAGTGTTAACAAGAGAACTACGAGAGCCAGGCTAAAGAAAAATAAAGGAATTGAGAGACGGTCAACACGACTTTTCATAACTGAACCCTGAGAAAGAGATCCCAGCTCACCGACGATTAGACAGAACACCCACCTTTCCACCTCACCGTCAAACCTTTCACACTCCATCCCTAACCAAGCACACAATAGGACAACAAACCGAAAAAGAACCCACACCAAAGTCCAACCAACAAACTATCCGGAATTTATAGCGTAAGATGTGAGGATTGCCACGAAATTTATAATGGAAAAACAAAGAGAAACCTAGAAACAAGGATGAAAGAACACATGCGATGTATTAAATACAGACAGATAAATCGGCCATAGCCCATCACTTCTGGTCAAAAAATCACAACATTTCCAAAGACATAAAACTTTTGGTACTGGCAAAAAGTATTGGGAATTAACAGTTTGGGAAAATATACACATTTTGAAGAACAAAAAGAGAGCAATGAACTTCGAAATTCCAATAGTAGATGACGTCATTCAACTCATTGAACAGTGCCAGGAGAGGGAGGCGGTCACCTGAAGAACCAGTAGAACATCAGCTGAGGATGGGGACACGGTGTCCTTGAAACATGTCCTAATTTAAAAAGTAATTGGAGCTTAAGTGTTTTTACAGTTCGAGAATTGGTTTAAAAAGTGTTTTTGATTGATGAAGCTCCACTGTTTATAAATACTTCTATTTATAGTTTTATTATAACAAAGTGTAATCTTTCATTGAGTTACTTTTGTGACACACATTCAGTTGTAGTCATGGACTGAGAGGTTTACACTATGCAGAGGGCTCCATTTGCCATCTTAGTCAGAAAGTACATTGCTTAAAGTCCCAAGTTAAAGCAAGCCATTTATCCAAACAATTGCTGTGCACATTAAGCATATTATACTTCAGTCAGATAACTACATGAAATAATCTCTTATTGGGAGATACACTGTGCATTAAATGTTATTTTAAAAGCTGCACATTTTCTTCTTCAGCATTCATTACTGTGCATATGCATGTTATTAAAGCATTTAAAAATTCAACGCTGTAATATTCTTGTGTTGTGAAGACAAAGTTAAGCTTAGGACAATTTTAAATGAACAATACAGCTTTAATCTAATTATTATTTTTCATAATTTATTCTGCACTTGTGAATGATAATTCAACCAAAGTGATTAGAAGTATATAAAATAGTGCCATTTATGAAATTTATGTCACCAGTTGCTGACACTGACTCATGTAGTAATTTGACATTATTAATCTTAAATGAATTGATCACAAATTTCAGGTTTTTATCTGAATATACTTTAGTATACTTGTGCTGAAAATAATGTATGTACTATTGAGCTTTTAAAATTATTATTAAATATAACAGTTAACAGAGCTGCTTTGTTGTCATTTAAAGAGATAGTGTCATTTTTTTGTACAAAGTTGTTGGTGTCCTCATTTAAAATTTATCTATACATTTCTTTAGTGTTCTTTTTTTTTTTTTTTTTTTTTTTTTTTCACACGTTTATTCCAGGGTATTTTTCAACATTCTGTGTACAAAGAAATTGCATTACACATAACATTATGGTATCCTTTCCTGTTTTCCTGTATCTACAGAATCATTATTTTAGTGTTAAGTTATCTTTATTTTAAGTATTACACCAACACGCTTGAGGGAAAGGGGATACAGATTCTTGTATAATCTCAACAGCATCTTGAGTGATCTCACTCTCTCGTTTTTAAAATTGTAATTGTTTTTAATGACAAAATTATCAATTTGCAACAGGAATAAAGGTATAATGCTTTGTGGAAATCAATTATTTATATTTAAGAGGAAAAGTTCAAGTGGATTCTTGATATTTTTTTCAAATTCATTGGACAACTTCTTTCGAAGTCACATCTCGCATGCTGATGAATAGTTTACCGCACATTTCCTCAGCATATTTGACGCGTATTTTGCTAATATGCGATAGTTGAAATGTGCGTAAACTATTCAAGTGTGGCAAAATGTGATTTCGAAAGAAGTTAGATTCTATCAGTCGCTGAACATGGGAGGGGAAGGGTAGGGGAAGCGAATGCACCATAGCTCAGTCACAATAGAAGCTTACTACATTACTGGCCGTAGTTCCCAAGGTCGCCGGGGTCTAAATGTTCAGGAAAGAGCGCCCTAAGCGGCTTCAAACTTTACCACGGAATTGAGCATCTGGTATTAATCTGTGACCATGGTAGCTCAATGGGTTAGAGCGACTGGACAGAAACCAGGAGATCCATGGTTCAAATCCTGGCCATGGCATTGAATTTTTCATGTTGACTCTATCCATCAAAAACCTTAGCCTATAAACGGCTAGTGTGGAGAAATGATTAATTTCCATCAATTAACTAAAAAAAGTATTCTTACTTTTGAAAAAGTATTCTTTCTTACTAAAACAATGCATGAATCTACAAAAAACAAGAATATATGATTTTTACAAGTATAAAGGATACTTACGTATATGAAAGGCAATTGTTTGCATTAATTTGCAAAAAAAAATCTAGAACTGGGTAATTGTGGTTAGATATGCCTTTAAGGATAGTGTGAAATATTCTTCTTGATGTATTTTCTTTAAGAAATTTGGAAGGCAGTTGTATATGTTTATATCAGAGTGTACATGCTTTTTGAGGGGTGTTAAGCTGATGAATATGTTGATTTGAGTTATACCTTGTACTGTATTGATTCACTGAGTTATTCTTTGTAAAGGATATATGTGTACTGTTTTTTGTTAATGGATGAACATTATTATTTTATTATTTCAAATCTACAGATTCAAGGGAGAGCGAGAATGCCTAGTTTTTAGAAAGGGTTTTACAAAATGTTCTTAGTTTTGCATCTTCCATGGCTCAAACTTTTCCTTTTGCATTATAAAGGATACTTTCTTGCAGCTGACTCTTTTAAGAATATTATGCCCTTTATTAGCAGAGAGTAGATATATGTGAAGTAAGCCATTCACACTTCTTTTGTACCATGTTCCACTCTGCTAGGATGTTCAACATCTCTGCGTAGTTTTTTGTTTTTCCATTTGAAATTGCTTTGGACCCGGATGCCAAGAAATTTAATAATAACAATATGATTCACAAGCGGTGACATTTCAGTGCCAGAGAACGAGGAAGGAGTAGTGTAGTGGGGGAACAATGAGATTTAACATATTTACCAAAAATGTATTGTTTACCAAAATTTCATAAAAATGATGACAGTATGAGGCCGATTATCAACAATATAGATGCACCTACACAATATTCAAGAGGTCCCGAGTTCGAATCTTGCTCAGGGTGAGTTACCTGGGTAAAGTTTTTTCTGGGGTTTTCCCTTATTCAGAAAGACGAATGTCTGGTAACTCTAAGCTCTATGGACCCTGGGCACATTTGAGCATCATTTCACCCATTTCATTCACCATCCGATATGACTTAACGTTGGAGGACGTAAAAAAAAAAAAAAAACCTACATACTATGTAGCAAAGTGGTTAGTACACGAAGTGGACCCCATACAAAGATATGATTCTCTCAGTATAAAAAACAGCTTGGAATTGGTTGACAAATTAAATAAAATAAATATTAATACTAATGAAATTTTAGTCTCTTTTTGATGTCAGTTCATTATTTACGAGCATATCTACAGAAAAGCTACCAATTTTGATTAAGCTAAGGCTTTCAGATCAAGGTTTTACTGAAACCCAGATTGAAGAATATAATAAACTTGTTAACTTATGCATCAACCAAAACAACTTTATCTTCAATCAAAAGTATTACAAACAAACCTCAGGGTTAGCTATGGGCAACCCCATTTCACTTATATTGGCTGATTTGTATATGAGTTATATAGAAACACGGGTGACAAAAACATTTCTGCATATTTTTAAAGTATGGTTTCATTATATTGATATATTTGCCATAGTACCAGAAAAGTTAGCCATTCTATAAATTTTACTATTGAAACAGAAAAAGATGGATGGTTACCGTTTTTTGATCTAAAATTATGAGAATTGAAGAAAAATTAGATTTTGGCATGTATAGAAAATCGACACATGTGGATAACTACATTAAAAACAATAAATCCAACCCAAAAGAACACTAGTATATAATACATGCAGCATTTCACAGTTTAATCCATGGGTTAGTGAACAGTCCATTGACTATGGAAGAATTCCAAGGAATAGATCACATAAAATGTGTTGCAAATGTGAATGGCTTTGATCCAACATTTATTATTAGAATGATAAACATAAAAGATGGAAAACCATCAAGGACATTAGTACGTTAAAAGCTGATGACTTAAAGAAAATATATTGCAAATGTACATATCATCCTAAGGCTTTTAATAAATTTAAAAGCATTTTTCGTCATTTTCATATACAACTAATGCCACATAACAGATAAAGCATGAGAAACATACTAAATCACCTGCTCAAAAACACGTGTCCAACCAACAAATTATCAGGAATTTATAGTGTAAAATGTGAGGATTGCCATGAAATATATATTGAAAAAACAAAAAGAAACTTAGAAACAAGGATGAAAGAACACATGAGATGCATAAAATACAGACAGATAAATCAGCCATAGCCCATCACTTTTGGTCAAAAAATCATAATATTTCCAAGGACGTCAAACTTTTGGTAACAGCAAAAAAGTTATGGGGTGTTAACAGTTTGGGAAAATATACACATTTTTAAGAATAAAAAGAGAACTATGAACTTTGAAATACCAATAGTGAATGACGTCATTCAACTCGTTGAACAATGCAAGGAGAGGGAGGCGGTCACCTGAAGAACCAGTCGAACATCAGCTGATGATGAGGATGTGTGTTCCTCGAAACATGCCCTAATTTTAAAAGTAAATGGAGCTAAAGTGTTTTTATA